>CM075941.1:53750877-53776880 GCA_038030265.1 Corythucha ciliata | reverse complement strand
AATGAGCAGATTTATTTCTCAAGTTCAACGTGAATCACCGCTATTTCTCAATTCTAGCCGTGAATGGGTGTTTTCGCTCAGTACTAGCCGGAAATGTCCTTTTCATGGATTTCATCCGCGAACGAGCACTTTTTCTCAAGACGTCCGCCCCTCCCCCACCCCAAAACTCTGAATCCGTAAGCCTGGCTGGCTGCCCACCCCTTGATCATGGGCTGGCTACGCCCTGACGGAAACATTTAATTTCGCTCAAACTTGCACACTCACAAATACTCAACTCTAAATGTTACAATTACATGGCTATTCGTCATGCCTATTCATGGTCGGCTGGGCAAGGGTCCGCGCCAACTAAAAGAGAAGGGCCAGTTACAAGCCTTAAAGCGGGGCAAGTTCTTGCTTTATTGGTTGGCTCCAGAGTCTAAATTTGATGCATTTGGAGGAGCTATTAATAAAACGTCTTGCGTTCTCAGCCGGAGGACAACATCAGTAACATTCAAATTGGCTTAATTTCGTCGCTTTTGAGAGGTACTCTGGTGCAACGTACAGAAGCATGAATTTTGTACCGGATGATAGAGAGGATAATTACATACGGAATCTTATCAAAGAGATGAAAAAAGAGTATGAGATGCCTCGCATATTTTAGCTTAATATTCTTTTGTTTTACAAACCTGTCTTAATTGTAAGTTCCGTGAGGTAGCTTGAAGAATATTGCGTGACGAATACTTTAAATCCTTCATTAGATAGGTTGTATACAATTAAGGCACTTACAATATGAATAATTCCAGAAACAAAACACACATTCGAAAGGAGATTGAGTCTTTTTGAGTTATGTTGTCACACCGATGTTCTGTAAAGGAATTTTTAATGTGGAGGATCATTCGACAACTGAATTACTAAAATAAAGGTAAATAAATTGAAATTGATAAAAGAAACGTCAGTTGTGTTGCCAACATTACAACACATAATAGTCGAGCATGAAATATAGCACATCACTATTGCTGTTCGCAGACCAACTATTAGGAGAATTTGTTTTTACTGACAAGAGTGTGATGATTGTTTTCGGACTTGTGTAGAGGGAACGACCCGAGAAAAGGTAACAGTCGAAGAGAATTACCTTTTTTCGCCTCGTTGTCGGCATCCCGCCACATACACTACGCGAAAGCTTGCCTTGTCTATCTGCAGCAGATGTTAACGCTACAAGAGCGTATGACACCAGACGACTACGCAAGATTCACGGGAGGATACTTCACTGTGAGGAGAAGCAACAAGTTTTGCAGTGGCACTTCAACGGACATGGTCATTGAGCAAACAGCGAATCGTGAATTCAAAGTTAAGGGAGGAATCGTTCAAAGAGGATTCACTGACGATGTAATAAGTGCGTACGTGCTAAGGAAGCCGGCAATGGCCATGATCACAGAAGCACTTGAAGACTTCTCAGGTAGAGCATTCGTAACATCGGAGCAACACATTGATGCCCGAGAAAGCAGGATCAAAAAAGACAAATATGATATAGATAAGCTTCAAGAACGCCTAGAATTAATCAATCCCTTTGTTATCCCCTCAGAAGTTGTCATCTCTCTCGGAACAGGCATCAAGGATCAAGGGTACTGACAAAATCAATTGTCACATGGCTAAGGAGATGGGCGAAAAGCTCATGATACAATACGTGGGCAAGAAGTTCGCAGACATAAAAATGAAGAAAGCAGACAAAGTTCTATCCCTCGCAGCCGTCAACTCGTTCATTAAAGTTAATGAAAAAATAATCAATATCGACCCATTGGTATTGTACCAGAGGATGCTTCTTTGGAGAAGTCCTGCTGATGATCTCAAAGAATATTTCAGATTTGAACTTTCCCCTTTTCCCATGTCATTATTTACAGTTTCCGGAATGAGAAAAAATGTCAAGTCACAGTTGTACGAGGAATTAATCACCGCCCCCGACAATGAATTGGAAAAAAGCTCCTGCTATGTTATTGATGGTGGGAATTTACTGCATTCTGTTCGATGGGATAAATCAAAATGTTCTACTTACAGTGACGTGTGCGACGTGTACGTTAATTTCTTGATAGAGAAGTACAAAGACAAAACGGTGGTGGTGGTGTTTGACGGCTATGACGATCCCAACAGTATTAAAGAAAGTGAACATAGGAGAAGGTACAAACATTTTGCTCCAGACTTTACCATCACAGCTACAACTCCTACATATGCCAACCAGGAGCAATTCTTGTCTAGCACAGTTAACAAGAAGCAGCTCATTGACTTACTTTCTCAGAAACTGTCAATTAACAACATAGAAGTCGTGAAATGTGAAGGTGATGCTGATCTCCCAATTGTCGAAGCTGCAATTGCTAAGTC
Organism: Corythucha ciliata; assembly: GCA_038030265.1. Classification (NCBI taxonomy): domain Eukaryota; kingdom Metazoa; phylum Arthropoda; class Insecta; order Hemiptera; family Tingidae; genus Corythucha; species Corythucha ciliata. The sequence goes on along the minus strand of CM075941.1, from coordinate 53,774,528 downwards.
TGGGAGATACATCACAACAATTGTATCACAAGACATCGATGTTTTGGTGATTGCAATCGCAAGGGTCTCCCCTACTTTTCCCGTGCTATTCCTAAAGCCAAGAAAATCTCGAACAGGAAGAAAGGTATTCAACACAAAAACTCAGCAAGAGCAGCATGAGCACCTAAAAGAATTCATTCTTCTTGCTCATGCATTTGGTGGGTGCGACACAACAAGTGCCATTCATGGCAAAGGGAAAAAGCAAGTTTTCATCCTTCTGCGAAGCATGCCGAATCTTGTCGAAGTATGGAAAGCATTCTCCAAACCAAAGGCCAAGCACGAGGAAATAGCGAGCGCGGGAGAACGCTTGTTCCTCAACCTTTATGGAGCAAAAGACGAGACTTCCCTTGATGCGTTGAGATTCGGTATGTTCGAGAAGAGTCTCAAGAAGACGATCGTCAAGCTCGAATCCCTTCCTCCCACTTCGGCGAGCGCGGCGCAGCACTCGTACCGCGTTTACCTGCAAGTTCAACAGTGGCGGGGTGAACAACTGCGACCGGAGGACTGGGGTTGGAGGCGCCAAGAAGGGACCCTCGTCCCAATCAGGACAACGCTGGACCCAGCCCCCGATGCTATTCTTCGAGAAATTTCATGCGCGTGCAGAAGGGCTGTGCTACCCAGAAATGCGGTTGTGTGAGGACGGGCGTTAGCTGTTCCCCTCTGTGCAAGTTCTGTGAGGGGGTCACTTGCGACAACACAACCCGCCCAGAGCAAGAAACGGCACCGGTATATTCCAGTTCCAACTCCGAGGGGGAAGCCTCGGACGAGGAATGATGAAAATAACATCCTTCTCCCAATTTGTTAATTGTTCCAATAAAGCATCAATAACAAACTTTCCATAATCTAATTCTCTTATTGTACCATTCTTCCCATTATCAATCTAACCAGGTAACCGCACTACCAAGCAAGAGGAGGTAGGTGCCCAAAGGGAACCCTTTCGAATGCCCATTTTTTTGTAAATTGTTCGAGAAAAGCATCTCTGACGAGCTTTCCATAATCAAATTTGCCTTTTGTACCATTCTTCTCATTATTAATCTAACCAGGTAGCCGCACCACCAAGCAAGAGCAGGTAGCGGGCATTTTATTGGTAAACCCTACTGTTATACGTGTCCAGCCCGAGTTTCGTTGACCTTATCCCAGAATTTCTAAGGCTTTTCAAGTGCCAGAAGACAAAACTTGTGATTTCAGGCTCAAAACTCGTGTCTTTTCGTACAAAATTGGCCATAACTCAGGAACTATTTGTGCTAGCGACTTGGCTCAGGTCCCATTGGATTCAGCACTAAAAAATGCATAAGTGCTGAGAGAATCACACACTGATCATAAACTGGGACCACCACTTGGATAGTTTGAATATGAAAAAATAAAAACCTTTTTTTTTATACTAATTTGGCCAAAACTCGAAAAGTATCAATCCTAGCGGGTTGGCTTTGGTCTCATTCGATTCAGCATTGAAAACTACATAAGGAATTATATGAACGCTGACCAAACCGGAAATTTCCTTCAAATTAAAAATTGTCGCGATTTTACCTGAAAAACCTGTGTTTTTTAGTACAAATTGCATCATAACTCGGACAATATTGGTGCTAGCGACCTGGCTGTGGTCTCATTCGACTCAGCGTGAACAAATACGTCGGAAACCACCTTAAATTCAAGTCAGACATAAAAACTCAAATTTAAGGAATTTTCCAAACTTTCCTCCACTCCGCAATCATGGTTCCCCCCCTCCCTCAACTCGGGACTCATCGGATCTCGTATTCTACTATAATAAGGGATTTTTGAGCCAAGTTTCAGAAGTGGACCTAGTTTTGCCCCCTAGAAATCATTTTTTGACTGTACTATAAAATATTTATTATTATTCGCCTCTTATCTGAAAATATTTTTTTTTGTATTTGGCGAGTTTTAGCCCTTCTTTTATCCCAACGGGAGCAAATGTTCCTATACGTATTCCCTCCATCCCATAGCTTACTATAATAAGTGAAAGGAAGCCTACCCGCGTTATACAGGAGACACCATGAGGAGCTTGGCTGATTGGCCTCCCAAGGAGTTTGTTCTCCCCGCATATGTGGAAATTACGGTCGTCATATAATAGTAATGAAACTCAATGTGGCAAAATCTGAAAACTTACGATTTTAACAACTTCTGTCCATCTCTTTCATGCCCAACCTCATCATTCCTGAACGTATTGGCCCGTTATTCACAAGTTTTGTTTGTTTTACGGTGGCCATATGCAAGTTTGCACTTGCATATTATGAGGAGCCGGAATCAATTTCGAATGAAAGGACTACATGGGAAGCGAAGGACGCAACTGATTTTTCCCTATTGGGTGTATGTAAATGTTGAATAGTACATTAGTTTGCACAGACATGACACCGAGCCACAAAATTTTTTCTGGGTAGAGACGGGTCAGCAGCAATAAGGAGGGGGGGACATTCTTTATCAGCATCTCTACAAAAAACCGGACCTCTTGAAACTGAATAAATAATTATTAGAGCCCAGCGAACTTATATTTTATTTCCTCTCCTTTACTGATTATTTTTATCAACATTATTGCTTGAACATTCGCCTCCTCTTCGAAAATATATTTTTTTGAATTTGGCGGGTTTTAGCCTTTTTATTATATCAACGGGAGCAAATTTCCCAACCCACAAAAAAAATTCACTTTTTTTTTCGAGTCGAATAACTTGGTTTTCCATATGACTTTGGTTCCTTATAAAACAACGTGGTCCAAAATTTTCGCCACAAGAGATAGGCCCCCCACGCCTTCGATTTATTCGATCCTACCCCGGGTTTGGCTCTCGGGACGTGGGCATGGGAGCCAGCCCCAGACCACTGAGGTCACGAACTAGCGCCCTGCTCGTCTCGCGAGCTTACAAACGGACAACTCAACCAGAATGTCCGTCGGTAAAATTGAAGTTCCCGGCCCACTGTCCCCAATAAAAATAAATAAAAAAATGGCACGTGTGCACCAGTCGTAGGACCTCGGTCAATATCTAGGACCTTCCTGAACCAAGAAGCGTGTTACATCTTACATCAAGATTTTGTATCTTAACCGTCGGCTTGCAACGAATAATTATCAATCGGAATAATTTCAAACAATTAATCAATCAAAGATCGCCTTACTGGAGTACGCTTGATGGTCACTTCTAACGTGGAATACGAAACTGTCGGGGTCGAGACTGTCATCCATCAACGCCTGTTGTTCCCGAAATAAAAACGTCAGCGATCTACTAGTTTAAAGTGTACAAATTTAGAACGTACCTCGTTGAGTTTTTTCACAAGAATAGCCTTCACGCCGGACGTAGCGTTTATTTTTATTTATTTACACCACGTATAGCATTATTATGGCTTAGGGCCGGTGCACACGGGCGATAAGTGTCGCGTGGTCGTCGCGACAATTATCGCTGCGACCATTTATTTTTCGATGCACACGAGCGATAAGTGTCGCAGTGACCGGCGATATTTACCGCCGCGACAGTTTCATAATTAATGTTTGCGTAGCAACGGCGCATACACCCAATACCCAGACAGTTTTTCGCTAGCTATCGTTCGCAATGGACCCCCGAACAACGCAAAAAGAAAGTTATACCTTCAAGTTTAGCTTACAAGTACCTCATTAGGAAATTAGGATCAAAAAGAAAGTACTGGGTTCATCCGTACAACCTTGAAAGATCCTTGAAGGAGGCTTTCAATTCATGCTTTAATGGACCTCAGACAAGACAATGAAAACATTTTCAATTACTTTCGGATAATATTTATTGACATAATATATATATATATTTATTGATATTTATTAATATTAATATTTATTTATAAGTAACATACAAATAACATCCGCCAGTGAAACCCAAATTTATCGGGCTTTCGACGGCTATAATTTTCTCTGATATGGTGAATGTGGCAGTCACCGTTGAGTTTGGGCTTTCGATATAGGATTTGGGCTATCGAAGTAACGTGTATAGTCACTGAAAGCCTCCCTCATAGAAGCATATAATATCATACGCATGGGTCACGAATAAATTATTAAACCGAATTTAGTGGGTCGCGAGCAGCAAAAGGTTGAAAACCACTGCTCTAGCGTGTAGAGGCTGTTAAATTGTTGATTCATAACAAGAAACATTACCGGCGAAACCAGCCGAAACATTTTAGTGCATTTCATTCTGAAAATGCACTATTGGTCTCGTCGTGATGGTGGCAAACATGGGTCATGTCATGTTTTTTTCACCTTTCAGAACCTCTAGAACACGAATTCAGTGGTCTCCGGAATTCATATATATATTTCTTATACTATATATATAAAAACAGGATAAGTGTGACAAAAAAAAATTGGGTGAAAATAGGCCTCATTTGCGATCGAAAACACCCTATAAACCATGGTCCGAAAATCAAAATCCTACGAGATATGATTTTTTAACCTTTTTTTGAGGCTTGCATCACTTTTCTTAACTAAATGCGAATAGATCAGTTTACAGCTGACATTTGCAACTTTTGACGATGGATTTGGAAAGAGCACACTTTTTTCTGACAGGAATAGCCATTTGAGATAAAATTCAACTATTTTCTGTGGGCTTGAGAGATGCTCAAAGTCTTGCAAATCGTGGATCTCTAATTTTTCAAAAAATCAGCCTCCACTTCTCCACACTAAATCTAAGCGTATCGACATCCCATGGGTCGGAAAAACTTCTTCAATTTGTCCTTTATAAAATTACTCATGAACGTTTTTTTAGTTCTTCAGCGAGTATTCGGCAGAAAGGCCATTTCTTGGAAAAAAAAGAATGATTTTTCCTCTTAAAAATCGCTTGTTTTGACCAACCCAATTTGAACGAACTTTGTGATTCAAAACATGCTAAAACTCATTAAAGCCTTATCCAAAGTTTTCCTTCGAACCGAATGGAATGCGCACTCCTACCAAAATATCAAAAACTGTCGCTCCGGCAGCTGGCTGTCGGCAAGGCTACATTTCAGTACTGCGAATTTCGGCGTGTTTAGCTGTTATTCGACGAAATTAGTGCACTTAATGACTCTACTTGTTGTTACCAATTTCCGATTCGAATACGATTTCGAAATTCGCAGTAGAGAAATGCACTCTATCTGACAGCTAGCTGCGGGAGCGACATTTTTTGAACTTTGACAGGCGTACACAGTCCGCCCCGTTCAAGGGAAAACTTTGGATGATGCTTTAATGACGTCAATCATGCTAAAAAACACAAAGCTCGTTCAAATGTTGTAGGTCGAAACAAGCGATTTTGAAGAGAAAAACCATTCTTTTTTCTAAGAAATGGTCATTCCTGCCGAAAAATCACTGATTAACTAAAAATACGTTCATGAGTAATTTCAAAAAGGACACGTTGGGGAAGTTTTTCCGACCCATGGGATGTCGGTGCGCTAAAAATTTCGAAAGGAAAAGCGGGGGTTGACTTTTTTGAAAAATTAGAAATCCTCGATTTGCAAAACTTTGAGCAGCTCAAGAGCCCCCAGAAAATGGTTGAATTTTATCGTAAATGGCTAATCCTGACAGAAAAAAATGTGCTGTTTCCGAATCTGTCATCAAAAGTTGCAAAATGTCAGCTGGAAACTGAGTTATTCCCATTTAGTTAAGAAAAGTGACGTGAGTCATAATAAACGTTTGAAAAATCATATCTCGTAGGGTTTTGATTTTCGGACCATGGTACAAAGGGTGTTTTCGATCTCACATGAGGCCTACTTTCACCCAATTTTTTTTGTCACGCTTATCCTGTTCCACCCTATATACAGGGTGTACAGAAACTCACTGCACAGCCGAAAACCAGTGATAGGGCACCTGATTTGTGATCAAAATTACTATTTGCACTTTTCCAAAATTCCGCATGGTTTCCGAAATATTTGACATTTTGTGATTTTTTTGCGGCCTCCGATTTTTTGTCATGAAATGCCAGCTGCTCGCCAGTGGATTAATCTAATACTGAAAGTAACTAGATCTTCTGAAAGAGCACAAAATTTCCTTCAAAATGACGTAATATTCGTTTCAAACAATAGCCCATGACAGGAGTAGGAGCTGTAGATTTCGAAGTGAATCCAGTTTTTATTGTTTTCGCTACATTTTCCAACGCGATTTCCCCAATTTTCTTAAATGGAAAAGTATTTTGGTAATTACAGGGAAAACTGCTCCATCTTGTAAGCTTTCGAATAGTGTGCACCTTTTTATGGTTTCTACCTTTTCTTGCCGGCGTACATGCGATCTTTCTGTTACTTGATCATTGTAACCTAGTCAAAAATATTAAATTTAGCGAAGCTGGCGTGAAAATGAGATCTTCTGTTTTAGGGAGTTGCCTTAAATTGAATGAATGAGCTTCCAATGAACGCGGATCGAGCCACCTCAGTGAGTGGGGAGGGGATAGGCCTACCGCCATCTTAAATTTTATCTAGTTTTGACGGATTCAGACGGTATGATCACGAAACTTCAAGCTTTTAGCGTGTGAAATTGATAATGGCTGGACTGCACTTCTCCCGTGCGTAGAATGCTCAATCCAGTCAAGCATTTTGATACGGACGTTAACTCGGAATTCATACTGGTAGTTGCTAACGGTGGTAGCATATTAATTATTCACAGAACATACATGTGAATTCCAACAGTTCCGTCCATAAAATGTCATCGCTCGACAACATTTGGCTTCTGAGTGATTTCAGGTATACCGTCCGCAGGAGCAGAATCTCAAAATCGCGGAGCGGTCAAAATCGAGTAGAAGTAAATCTATCACCGGTCTTAATGGTACACGTATACATGTCATTTGCCCGAAGAAGAGAATGCTGGAACGCTGAATGCATCTTTTCAAGTCTGGCTCCAGTTGTCGTGTGCTGGTCGTTGTGTCTTCTTATACGGAACGCAAAATGTCTTCCTGGTGAATCATGTTTACTGCAGGACGTCCGGCTGCAGATCAAATTATAGGCAACGATCCAAGTTCACGAAGGCGAAGGCAAGTGCCCTGGAACGTATGATTGTTTTGGAAACTCCGGTTGTGATAGTGGCATGCACACTCCCATCTCACATCCCAAGCATTAACACTAGCGTACCCCATAAACGTGGAGCGAATCAGCGTATCCTAAATTGCTGTACATTTTTTTGGGTTTAAAGATGGTGGCGACGAATAACATTATGATGAAATTAATTGGCCCCTAAATTGTACAGTATGTTATATTCATTAGATTTATTGATTTCAAACAATAATTTGATTTTCCAAAAGAGGGCAGGAGGTGATTTAGTAATCACGTAAGTCAGACGCACCCTCCACGCACGGGAGGGGTGCAGTTCCATCCATTATCAGTTTCACACACTAAAAGCTTGAAGTTTCGTGATCATACCGTCTGAATCCGTCAAAACTAGATAAAGATTTAAGATGGCGGTAGGCCTATCCCCTCCCCACTCACCGAGGTGGCTCGATCCACATTCACTGGAAGCTCATTCATTCAATTTAAGGCAACTCCCTAAATTGAAAGATCTCATTTTCACGCCAGCTTCGCTAAATTTAATCATTTTGACTAGGTTACAATGATTAAAAAACAGAAAGATCGCATGTACGCCGGCAAGAAAAGGCAGAAACCATAAAAAGGTGCACACCATTCGAAAGCTTACAAGATGGAGCAGTTTTCCCTGTAATTACAAAAATACTTTTCCATTTAAGAAAATTGGGGAAATCGCGTTGGAAAATGTAGCGAAAACAATAAAAACTGGATTCACTTCGAAATCTACAGCTCCTACTCCTGTCATGGGCTATTGTTTGAAACGAATATTACGTCATTTTGAAGGAAATTTTGTGCTCTTTCAGAAGAGCTAGTTTCTTTCAGTATTCGATTAATCCACTGGCGGGCAGCTGGCATTTCATGACAAAAAATCGGAGGCCGCAAAAAAATCACAAAATGTCAAATATTTCGGAAACCATGCGGAATTTTGGAAAAGTGCAAATAGTAATTTTGATCACAAATCAGGTGCCCTATCACTGGTTTTCGGCTGTGCAGTGAGTTTCTGTACACCCTGTATATATACATATAATGGCCGTTTTCTTGTTAGCACGATAACTCTCGAAGAAATCAATTTAGTGGAACGCGCTTTGGCACAAAAATCAGTAGTCATAAGACACCGGTCGGTATTGCATTTGGGCCAAATCGGTCAAGTAGGAGGGGGGGAAAATAGGGCTTGAAGTCGTCAAAAAATCACTAAAAATCACGAGTTTATTCTAGAAGCATCATATTCGGTACGTATACTCCATGTTAAAGTAGCCTTCGATTCCAATTTTAATTTTTTGAAAAAGTCGAGGTGGAGGGGGTGATGTCTCTGGGGTGGAAGTAAGTGTGAGGCCTTGTAAGCACGATAACTCTTGTAGAAATTAATTTAGCGGAACGCGCTTTATCTAAAAAAATCAGTAGTCATAAGATCCCGGTCGGTATTGCATTTGGGCCAAATCGGTCAAGGTGGAGGGGGGTAAATAGGGGTTGAAATGGTAAAAAAATCACTACAAATCACCAGTTGATTCCAGAAGCATTATATTCGGTATGATGATTCCATTTTGAAATAGCCTTTGATTCCCATTAAGTTCAGCTTAAACAAACCCGGCAGCAAACAGTACGGGGGAGGGTGAAACATTAATGAAACAAATCATGGTCTCAACATTACTACTTCTGGGACGGCTTAGGGTATCCGTATACAAAATGAAATGCACTCTTTCCGACCGCCAGCTGCCGGAGCGATTTTTTTTTTTACTTTTTTTTTCGTGTAACGACATACCACGATAGTCTGTAGCCGCCTTTAGGTTAAGAATGACTCCTAGGCGGAACACAGCGTAAGCTAATCCGCCACTCCACCAGGGCCACAAATGACGTGAAAAAATAATAAAAAATAAAATAAAACACTCCTCCGCTTAAGCCATTTAGAGTCTCGACACTCACACGGTACCTCAAATCGTGGCAGAGATACCCAGGAAAAGCTCTCTCAGACGTAATCGACAGCCGTCAGTCGATATAGATACTCACAGAACGACGTGAGGTATTTCTCTGTCACATCAGCCATTAAGAGGTGCCAAACGTTGCTCCAAAACATGCGTTATTCACCGAGCACCGAGCAGATGCTCGTCGATTTCCTAGTGGTGTGGAGGGGTGCTCGGTACTTGGCGAATGTCGAACACTCGTGCTCGGGGATGCTCCGGCCAGTGTCGGTTTTTGACCACTTCAAAGTAGACGAGCGCATAGGAGGCTAGCGATGCGCGGAACGAACTCCGAATGTGTGGATCAACGAGCTCGCCACTCGCCGATGACCTAGACGAGTAGCTCGGCATTCGCCTAGTTGCTCGGTGCTCGGCGAAAACCGCATGTGTGGAGCCGCCTCAACATTGTGGAATTACTAGGAATTGAAGAGCTTTTATATGCTGTCTGGTAAGGTTTTTGTAGGGAGTTTTTTCAACTACGGGGGGCCGATAGTGCGCCCGATATGCCAGTACTGTTGATCTGCATTGGACTCAGCTATAGCAAAACGCAAATAAAGAGAGACCTAGCAGATTAGAGCGCTTCGCCTCATAACGGGAGCACCAAAGTTCGCCAAAAACACTGTTCTCCACAACCATCTAACACCTGGACGGCAGAGGGAGCTGGACCTGCTCAACTGAACGGTGATCTTATTGTCTGATTTAATCATTGTTACCTAATTATGAATTGTTACCAGTGGCGAGGCGTCCGGTCATCGATAGATTCGCTGATGACTAGATTTTTCTTCGGAAATGAAGGAATATTTCTTGGTAATATTTTTCTTAGAAAAGTCCCTTCTTGGAGAAAAAAAATTATTTCACTCAACTGAGTTCATAGGAGAGTTAGGAGGTCTGTTTTTGATCAACTAGAAGAATACTAGAGCGATCTATTCGGCCTTAATAGCGTAACAGATGCGCTAACTTTGGAGAATCCAATCTCCCTCCCGTCCACTCATTCGTGACTTCGTCAAGCTCAGTTTCCTTCTCTTTCCCGCGCGTTAGAAAAACAGCTCTACTCATCGCTTCTTCGGTCGAATCCGGTTCGTCTCGGCTCATTGTGCGAACGGTCGTGGTCGGCAACGGCTCCTTTTCAAATATTTTCCTGGCGTTTATTTCATTTTTCATCTTTTTTCAACGTTTGAATTTTGTTTCTCTTGAATTTGGTGCAGGTTCTCCAGTTTGTAAAATGGTATTTTACGTGACATCGTTATTCGTTCCGTTTGTAGAGACCAAGCTCCGTATTTTTAAAAGGATCTCTTGCGTACTGAAAAATGTGAATAATTCCGACGGAGCATTTCAGGAAAAGTGATTTTTTTAAAAAGACAATTAACTGAAGTCCCTTAATAATTCTATTGAACAAATCAAATTGTATAATTCTAACGATGTATACAACAATGGATGAAAATTAGGCACAATAGAATTGTGCCATAAGTAGAAATGTATCATATAGCAAAGCGAGCAGGCCAGAATAATTGTTAGAGGTTCTGGAACGTGAAAAATATGCATTATGAGCAAGACCACATTTATTTTATGGATAATATATGCCCTCATAACAGAAAAGGGTGTGTGAAGAGGGGGGGGGGCACACGTGGAGATGACCGGCCAAAAAGTCCACGCGCCGCCACTGATTGTTACCTAATTTATTAACTGTTAAATCGACAACTTGGAAGCGTTATTGGTCAGAAACCCTCCCTCAAGTTCTATTATAGTACTCCTGCACAAAATTAAGACCCCCAATCCCTAGTAAGCCCATCACATAGTACTGTAATACTGCAAGTATTTAAAAAAAAAATAAATAAATATAAAAGTAGAAAGGTATACATATATTTTCACCCCCTAGCACTCGGAACTGGAAAATATTGCGAGATCCCACGGACCAGCAATGCCAATAAGAGATTGCGAACCCTAGCAGAGTAGTAGAGATGCAATAAGCCTTTGGAGAATACAGTTAATATGCACTAGTAGGTAGGGCCTATTTGTATCCCCAGAATGGTGCTGCGTTCACCTGGTATAAAAGCTAGGTTTTCAAGTATTGAATGGTGAAAATAAAGTCGCGCGACCCACAGGAACTTGCGACAGCATTTCGAGTGTCACCAGCGATAATTGGTCGCCGCGACACGTGTGCATTGCCAATTGAATTATATGTTTCTGTACGGTCGCGGCGATAAGTGTCGCAATGAGCGCGCGACACTTATCGCTCGTGTGCACCGGGCCTTAAGTATTCTTAATTTTAGCCGCCAATCGGCGTTTTTCCACACCTCGCAGATAAGCGCTTTTCTCAATTTAAAGATGTGAATTAGCGATGTTTCTTAATCTATGCGGTGAATTAGAGATTTTCATCATTTATTATCTAATTGTGATGGAGTCCAGTATAACATGTATACCTGAATAACGCATTTACGGTGGGGGGGGGAATCTTATTCAAGTTAGGCAGCTGAACTCAAGATCTATACGTTATGCAGGTTATTGCATAACTTGAATTCGAGTTGACCCACAGGGATGTGGTCCGGCGTCAGTGCTGGATCTATTAATTTTGGAAGGGCGGTGATAGGAGGGGTATTTTCCCCGGGCACTTGAGCTCTTGCAACTCAAGCCACTCTCCCCTCCACTCATAAACCATCGTTTTTATGTTCTTGTGAAATAAAATTTGCGGGTTTTTTTACTTTTCGGATCACACGAAATGTACGAAAAACATTTTTCAAACGTTTAAATTTGCCAGTGCTCACGCTCACTGAGCTATGTTACAGTCAAAGTTGTATATTTGGTTACAGTAACCGAAGAGGAAAGGTTAGTTGACAGGTTAGGAAAGATAGTTTTCGTTTGACGCTGTGGTTTGACGTTTCATTCTGTCGAATGAAACGCACAAATTAGTCCAGGCAAAAATTATAATTCGCGTTTTTCTTATTAGCGTAATTGCACTGGTTTGCAATGAAGTTGAAACATTGATGTGTCTTTCCAACGCTAAAACTTTCAACAGAGTCAAAAAAGTTTCAGGTTTGTGTAATTGGGAGTTAATATTTATTATTAATTTGGCCCATCTGTCAAGTGATTCGAGATTCTCAGTCTCCAAGTCTGGTGGAAGCATTATAAAACGCTAACGTTCCTGTGTTACGAATGCTAATAATTTTGTTTTTCACAACGGAGAATTTACGGTATTTGGTCTTTTAATCAACCGGAATTTGGGAAAAAATACAAAACTTGTTTGTACATTAACTAAATGTCACTGCCTCAGTGTAGTATCCCCCTGCCCTCACCCCTCACAAGAAATAACCTTGTAGTGCTAAAATTTTAAAGGGGGGGGGGGTCGTCTTTCTGCATGTTACGGTGAAACGTCCGCGTAAGCCACGGGACGCCCGGTAAAAAGTCGAGGCGTGTTTTTAGGCAAAACAGTCCAATTCAGTTTCCGTATGTGCCTGGGCTCAATTCTGGGAGGAAATGAATGTGTCGAAAGTTATTTATTCATTTTTTGACCTATTATTTCTCAATAATAAGTCTTTGTATAATCGTATCGCAAACAAATATTTTTGACCCCCCCCCCACCTCAAAATTTGCAGTTTTACGTTTCAAAGTGCGTAGAATCCAAATCTGAAATAATTAAAAAAAATGTCCGTCCGCCGTCCGGGCCATATCTTGCCATAGGATTGCTCGAAAAAACTCGTTCTTTCGCACATAGACTCCATTTGTGGTCTAGTTGGTCCTAACATCTGATCTGATCAAATAACTCCCTGGGGTTTTATGGGCCAAAAGCGGGTCCAAAATGGGGATTTTCAAAGGATTTGGGATCATAGGGGTGTGGGGTGTCGATTTTCATGTAATTTCAAGCCGGATTTGGCTACATCCATGAATAATAAACCCATAAACAGTCGAAATAATAAGGAATTGTTCGAAAATTCGCAGCGTTTTTACTCTCAAAATATTCCCAGTAACCCAAATCTGGCACATAATTTTTCAAAGTAACGGGACGGGAGGGGAGGAATGCACCCAGTTTTGGACTTGAAACGACAGAACGAGAGGCATTGTCACTTTTATAATTGTTGTACTCAATTGCTGAATTCACCCATTGCCCAAACAACGAAAGTCTTCCTTTACGTTAGAAGAGAACAAATTAAAATGATTTTTAGTCTTTGTCAAAAATTAATTTGTTGTGGCGGATAGACGGCTTATGGTTGAAAAAGTCGATGATACTTTGTTGACAGACGATGTCGGGTGTCGAAGCGACCAAATTCAGTCGACACGCTCGCCAGCGACAAGTCCAGCGAGGCATTTTCACCGACAGGGTCCTTCGAACGATTCACGGCCATCGACCAACGAGAGAAGCCTACAAAGACGACACCGGCATCACTGAAATTTACGACGGCGACACCAAAGTTGTCGTCAGCGAGGACAATACGGTGGTGACAGTTATGGAGAACGGTCGAAACACACGGTATGACGTAACGTCGCGAACCAAGTCCCGCGAGGCGGCACTTCTCAACAGACTGCGTCAACGGCCGTCCGATGATGTCGCCCTGACGTCTTTGGCTGAATTGAAATTGTCCGGCGAACTGGGGCCGGTGAACGCGACTGAGGCTTATGATTTGCTCAAAAGAGCTGCTGATGATACAAACTCCTGTACCGCTATGATGATGATCGCCCGCATGTACGAGGAGGGTCTTCTTAAGGCGCCGCCTGTTGAAGAGGGCGAGTTGTCAGAAAGTTACCCAGGTGAGACGATGTACTTGCATTGGATGGAAAAATCGGCTAAAGCTAAAAACAAAAATGGGATGGCCTTTTTCGGCCAGAGTTTGTGCTTGAAAGCGGCAAAAATGGCAGACTCAGACGACAAAACGGCCCTCAAGGAAAAGGCACTCTACTACCTTCACGAAGCTTCTAGAATGAACGCAACAAGAGCTACCTATCAGATAGCGGAAGTGTACGAACACGGTTTTTTCGGGGAGAAAGACTTGTATAAAGCGATGGAATTATATTTAAAGGCCGCTAAAATCGGTAGTCCCGCTTCAATGGAAAAGATGTTCATGTTTTCCGAGAAAGGGATATACGACGGTGTGGCCTTTGAAGAATTGTTCGATAGAGTCATCAAGTCCTGGACGAGTAACAGCATCGGTCTAGCGTACAAACAAGGTATTTTAACTATCGAGGGAGATCTCGGGTTCATTCCAATCAAAGGCGTTCACATGCTGGAAATGGCCGCCGAGCGAGGACACTTGGACGCGATGAAACGAGTCGCTAAATTGTACGCAAATTGGGGCCACTTGAAAGACGGACTGCGTCTAGCCCAGTATTGGAATTGTCGTCTCTTTAAATTGATGACTTCGTCCTCCGAGGCGGGAAATCTGAAGTCATTGTGGCTTCTGGGAAAGATGCACCTCAAAGGAAAAATTGGAAAGTTTTCTTTAAAGGAAGCGGAAACGTGTTTGAGGACAGCGGCCGACGGAATGAAAAAAGCTGAGTACTTTTTGAAATTGGCCAAATTGTACAAGACAGGGCAGCTGGGAAACATCGATCCTGCCGTCGGTTTAGACTACTTGGAGAAGGCGACTGCAGTAATCGAAAAAGAAGGGGACAACATCGATTACATAAGGCTGGGATATATTTACTTGAAAGGTTCGGGGTTCGAACAAGATTTTAGAAAAGCTCAATATTGGCTTGAAAAAACACAAACCGAGGAACCTGATATTTACTTACACCCTCGTTCACCTCATTATGATATCGCAGCTGGAACAAAAATCATCCTTACTATGTCTGAACCAGATTTTTTCGACGCCCGACTTACATGCGGCCGGTACTGGTCTAGACTGAGGGATGACATCAAAAGTCAGGCTTCCTCTACTGATCCACAAATAAGGTTAAACGCATTACGCTTACTGGCTCAATATGAAAAGAACAAAGGCCCCTTGTACCACGAGTTGCTGAGAGACTTCAACCACTCATCCAGTGGACAAAAACTATTAAAACTATACGAAAATGAACAAATTCCGCTTGAATTTCTTGAAACGCTGCAGGTGTGGGGGAACGGACTAAGAGGAAGTCTTGAACAGAGTGCCGTCGAGCACCTCCGTGCCTTGTTTATGCAACACATTCTTTCGGTCGATCGAAGTGAAAGTTTGAAGGTTTTTCTTCTGTTCGGAGGATTCCACGAGACGCCCACTAATGATCATCTGAAATGCCTACTAGATGAGTATAAAGACGTGAAAGAGAGGGCTCTCGAGGAGCTCGACAGGGAAGTTGAAGATCTTCAATATAAAGAAACTAGAGATCCATCGGAGTCGGGAAGTTACAGGCCGGTCTCAAGGATACTAGGAAACATATATGAAGCTGATAATCAGATTGACAAAGCGGTCAAGTGGTACGAAAGGTCGTCAGGCTATAACAATTGCAAGGCGTCATTTTATTTGGGAAGGATTCACGAGCGAAGTGGCGATTTTAGTCAAGCGGTAAAATGGTACACTCGAGGAGCCACTCTCGGTAGCTCGGATGCTTTGAACAGCTTGAAACGCCTCCGTCAAAATGGGAAATTCACCAACAAACGAATTCTACAACGTTTCGAACACTCCAGCATTATCGACGAAAGGACGATCGCACTCACCAGCCCGCTGTACGGCCTGAAGGAATATCCGGCGACGCCGAACGATATGTACAGGGAGGCCAAACGACGATTGGCCTGGAGTGACGAACAGAACAAGCAGCACGGAGTGCTCTGGCTTAGAGAGGCCGTGAGCAAGAGCCCCAACGTTCAACATTTGAATTCGAGCGTTGAACTGTATCGCCTGTATTCAACCGGTCGAATGGGCGATCGTCTCAAGTCAATCGCCAAGCAACACCAACTGGACGTCTATCGTACAATAGCACGACGTCTCAACCGAAAAACAACGCGAGACGACCTCAATTCTTTTTTAACAGCCTTGACCGTCATGCCAAACTCTTCCTGTTTTAGGCGACTTACCAAAAACACAAAAAAACTTTTGGGGAAATTTAAAGAACAAACAATCACTCAGAGACGATCATTGGACGACTATAAATTTCTCATGCCTTTTTAAGAACATTTTTAGTCGACTTGTTGCATCCAATCGCGGCTGTTAATAACGACAGTTACAACGCCGCAACACATACGCAACATACTAAACATATTTTTCATTTCCTGTAATATTTACAAAGTGTCGTAGACCTTTTTTTGTGATACATTCATCGGAATGACACCACCGATTACGACGACATTTTTTAACCAATTTGTTGTTTTTGTTTAAGTAATAAAAATATTAAAACCGTTTTATTTTGACGAACGAAATCAGTCCTCGATGTGTTTCAAGTCTCGTCGAACGTCCTCTTGAACCTGTTGCCATTTGGCGACGAGCGATGACACGCCTTTTTTCTTGAGCGCTAAGCCAGGCGCTAGTTTCGTCTGAAAAATAACGAACACAAATGTTGAAACCAAAGTTGTATTGGTAACTCAAACGAATTATAGAGAGCGGTATGATCGTTTCAAAATGTCGTCTGAAAGGCATATAAACAGTTGATAAGGCAATAGTTTGGCACCCGGTTTGGCATGGTAATTTAGCTAAGTTCTCAATTTATGTAATTATTTTATAGATTAAACGACTGTTGGTGGGAGAGGATGTGGACTACAATTATTCGCGCTTGGAGGGAGCCCCCAAAAACCCACTTCGTGGGGTGTGTTGTGTCCCTGAATGTCCAAATAACGAGCGGACCCCCAGTGTTTCTTTCCTTTGTTCACCTCCTGACAAAATTATGGCAAAACTGGGGAAAATAAAATTGAGGATCAGGAAAGAATTGTCGAAATTCGTGCGGGTTTCCTCCGAACATTTCCAACTTGCTTAATTAGAAGTAAATCAATGTTTCTTTGAAATAACCAGAAACGTGTTTCCCTACCTTCAGAAGAGTATTTATTCTAAGAAGCCTTGGCTAGAAAAGGGGACAGTTCCTGCTTCCACGGGCGGAGGTGTACAAATTATATGCGTTGCTCGCTGAAATTCGAAGTCGACGACTTTTGAATCATTCTGTGGCTAAGGCCTGATAAGTATTGACTGGTTTTTAGCGCAATCCCTACCGCATCGCTTCGGTTAATACGACGTCCTCCTCATAAAAGTTCATTTCCTTCTGGGTACATACACCTGTACAGGAGAAAGAAAACATAATTCTCCAGCTCCTTCTACAAGGAATTCGATGAGTTCAGGTGCATTTGAAAATGTCTTCCACTTCCTCTCTTCCCAGGGGGCTCCTGGTCCCGGCACACCTTTGGGGCAAACCTTGGACAGAAAAACAATAACTCTGGAAGTAACACTTGAAACAAATTTGAGGTTTTTTATATATCCATGGGAGAGCGGTCTGTCTTTTAAAAACGGTCAAGTATTTTAAGATAGCCAGATCGGCGTAACAGCTCTTTAAATCAGCCTACACCCCTACAAATTTGAATTTGAAATCCATAAGACGGCCACCTTTTAGGGAGCCAACCGCGCAAAATAGTGATTCGTGAAATTTGGATTTTGGCAAAGCCAATCCAAAAGATTGTTTTTTTTTTCTAGGGAGCGAAATTATTAGTCCTTCAATTAGCCAAAACCTTGGTTGAAATTATATTCAGTAAGTGTCAAATCCTCGAGATTTTACTGTGAAACAGCTAGGGGTGAAACCGGGTCCTTGGTCCGGGCTGTGAATAATTCCGGTCCGGTCCGGTCTTCTTGTGAGGACCGGACCGAAAAAAATCGGTCCTTAAATGGCGTATAGAGAAAAACAGGAAATTTTTATGTGAATCCGTTTCGTGCTGGAACTGCGTGTTTCTAATGTCTCGAGTTTGTTTAAATGGAATACCGTGACCTACCCAAACATCAAAGGGCGGATCGGAGACCCTGTCCACATCAGTTTTCAGCGATTTGACTATAGCTCTAATAGCCTGTTAGGGGCAATGCCGTTGTTACCCCCACTTTTGGATCGGATGTGAACGTGCTGCAAATTTCTTCCTTTTAAATGTGAAGCATTTTTGGGCTGAACAGCCCACAAAATGTGTACGTAGAACTTGTGAGCCAAGGATTATTACTTTTATATACTTCGTTTCGAATTACTATTTCGTGTACGTTTTCCAACGATATTTCATTTAAGACTCAAAATAAAATCGGTCCGGTCCAAGACATTTTTTTTCGGTCCGGTCTTCGGTTCGGTCTGGTTCAGAGGTTATTATTTTTCGATCCGGTTCGGTCTTTATCGAAAGACCGGACCGGACCGATTTCACCCCTAGAAACAGCCCAAATCCAAGATTTTCATTTTTGACAGTCACAACCCAAACTAATTAGATTGGATTATCATGAGCCAGTCCCGCAAAATTGGCTTTTAGGGAGACAATATTCCGTAATTGGCATTTTGAGTGGGTAAAAACCGTGAAATTAGGTTCTGTAAGAGCCAAATAGTCCGCAAAATTTGGGCTTTGCAATGGTAAAATCCATTAATTTTTTTTTAAGGAGCGAGATCCGATAAATTGCACTTTACAAATGAGCTAACACCCTGGAATTTTTTTTTCTCAAAAGGGTGAAATCCGTGAAGTTGGTCTTTTCAGAGAGATAGTGTGGTTAAAATCATGTTTCGACCCCCCATTTACGGAAATTTAAGTTTAAGGAAATGTATATAAATACGGGCCCTATTCAGGAGAATCAAAAGTACAGAAACAATCAAGTTTTCACTTCCCTGACAGGGCCCAGAGGCGTTGCGTGACGTTTTGATGCTCGGAACGGTGGTCATGGTAGATGCCCACCCCGCACTATCAAAAAAATTCAAGTATCGGGCTACTCATCTCAACCGGAAATCATCGGGCTTAGGGTAGGTGAAACTCTCAGGGTTCTCGGGGGAATTTTCTCCCAAACATCGTATTCGATTTACCTGGGAAGGACCCGTTTAACATATTCGCTTTTTTCAGAATAAACAGACCGGCGTGGTGTCAGATTCTTGGCGTGGGAATGTTTCTCGGGTCAGAAATCAGCAGTTTCGTAGTCTCTGTGGGCTATATTTGAAGTAATTAAGCCAATATGATGTAGGTACGATCAAAGATAGGGGGGGGGGTATATCCTGGAGAGAACCAACTTCACGAGAATGGGTCTTCAAGAAACCGATTTCGTGGGGTTTAATCGTTGAAGAAAACAATCTTGGGGGTTTGGATCTGTAGAAAAAAAGTCATGAGCCTGGCTTACATGAAAAACACAAACTTTGAGGATCCGGATTTCCAAAAACCAATTCACGGGTTTAACTCCTGAAACCTCTTATTTCGAGGATTGACTCTGAGTAGAACCAACTTCGCAGGTTTTGCGCTTCAATAAACCAATCTCAAGGGCTTTTGTTGTTCAGAAAACCAATCTTGAGGGTTAGCATCTTCAAACAACAGAATTTGCGGAACTTGGCATACTCAAAATACTAATTTTGCGGGTATTTGTCTCAATAAAAAACAATTTTACGGATTCGGCTCTCCATAAAAACAATTTTTCCTCCTTTGGTTAATCAAAAGACCTCAATTCCGTGAGGTTGGCTCTGTCAAATTCTTCCAGCTTACATTTGACGCGTAGAGGGACGGAGCGTGTTTGCGTGGAACACTGATCGGTTGTGGGATGCAACCCGCAGCTTCTGGAACGCTTTGTCCAGTTTTTAGACTGTTTTGCCTCCTAAGAGAGCCATTGCATCGCCGCCTAGACTCAGCTTTCGGTCAACTTCATTGTAGTTTTTACGCCTCCTCTCACTAACTGGCAGCCGTTATACTGTTATAGATAGCTCTTGGGGGCGCCCTGGACCATTTTGTGCGGTTTTGGTGCTTCTTGGTAGACCTGAAGCCACAATTTCTTTCACGGAGCACCTGACAACTACGGGCACTGGGCAGTTGAATGATGTGGAGTGTTTTATACCGGTGGTGCGCAAAAAGGACTCTATATTTATCCCAACTGTGCTCGGTTCTTTAACATATTATTCACGTTAAAAATAAATAAAAGCTTCAGCCGACTGATGCCCGTGGCGGGCCGCCCCACCGCCCCCCCCCATACGCTACGCCACTGACAGGGCCTATCACCGGATGGTGACACTGCATCATGTCTTACGTGCTCCATGTTCCTAAAACTGGCTCGCACAACTGTAATGTACCTATGTACAATAAAGTTGAAATAAAAACTTCCTGACGTGCCAGAGTAGACGTGCATTTTTTAATTGCACCTGTCAATTGTCGCTATCACAACGACAATTTCAACGAAATTTTTTTGTATTCGATAATGAGGTTGGCTTTCCAAGATTAACGTTGGAAGGCATTGGGCGAAAAATTCAAGGGAATTGTCATCTTCTCCAACAACGTCACACTCAACATATTTCGCTTTGAGAACAACAGATCCATCAATCAATGGTCGCTGGAAATCGCCAATGCAGCGGATAATCTCAGGCAGATTAACAACATCCGAGCCCATCTGAAATAAATAATTTCGTGTAGTGCATAAAAGAGTATGGAAACGAGTAATAATCGGTAAATCGCTCTACAGAAATGGCTGTTGGAGTAGTTAACAAGATTAAGAAATAATTGGTTTTAATAGTTATGAACGGTCGTACGCTTATTCAGTGAGCAATACTTACATTAATAGAAAACAAATAAAAATCATCTCACCATATTATCGCGCACAGTATGCCCTTTTAAGCCAAACAATCACGACATTCTGAATTATTTATCATGTCTTATATGCTTCCTGGAGCTTTTCAGTGATAACACCAGATGTCAGCCACTCCGATTTGTGTCCCCAATAGATACCAAGTTGCTTCACTCTTCTCTTATCATTGTACAAAACAGCGGTTTCAAGGAAAGTTCCGCGTTTGGCTCGCGCCTGATGTCGCTACCTCTGACAGCGCGTCTATTATTGTAATGGTTACGGTGTAAAAATTAGGGAAAGTTGGTTTTATTTTGTTATTTTCGCTATTATTACTCATTATATTCATTATGTTTCTGTATTTTATAGAAATATGACCTGCAGTGTACAACTGGGTACCATAATAACAGGAAATTACTGAAGGAGGAAAATAAAAGCAGCACCCCTCTCTTCAAAATACCAAAAGTAAGGTTTTTCAAACTTCTTCTTGCTAGGAAACGTTGGAATTGTCGGTAACGCCAGTTTAAGCTTGATTCACGCTAAATAGTGACGACAAGTGAAAATAGAGACGTGAAAATTTTGTTCGGCAAAAATCAAAATATTATTCTCACAATTTCTAGGGACCAATTTATACTAGACCGGCACGTGACAGTGACACGCACTAAAATCCCTCAGTGATTTTTTAAAACTTTTTTAAATGTCAAGGCAATTTAACATGATTGTGTGAATTAAAAGTCACTGTGAGCTCATTTTCTGAAATACCATTTTCCAAGCACGGCCTGTTACATCACTGTTAGATGGAGAGGAGAGTGCCTAATTTACTGACCCAGAGTTATCTCTACTGACCGGGTACTTACAATGCACGGTACGAGCTGAAATTTCGCACAAACAACTTACGCGTGGGTCAATACGACTCGCCCTAAAATTTGATCTCAACTGGCTTCCGGCAAACTCGGGAAAATCCGGGAGTGTCTAATTTACTAACCAGGGTTTTCTCTACTCACCGGACACTTGAAATACTCGGATCAAGCTGAAATTTGGCATACGATTTACTCTTTGGCCAAAACGACGATTGTAAGTACCTGGTCAGTAGGATTTCCGGAGTTTCCCTCAACCGATCGGGATTAAATTTCAGGGCAAGTCGTATTGACCCACGCGTAAAACTATGCAAAAGTTTAGGTTGATTCGAGCCATTACCAGTACCTGGTCAGTAGAGAAAACACTCTGAGGAAAACCCGTCTGGTTTGTTGTATGCAAAATGTAACCTCGATCTGAGCATTTTAAGTACCTGATCAGTAAAGATAACTCAGGGTCAGTAAATTAGGAATTCCCGACCGAGAGCTGGCGACAGTCCCAGTCAACCGGAAGAACATAGTCGTGAAACTAGCTCCATTGGGTAGATAATGATGAGCTGAGTACGAATATGAACGTCTGCCTGGGGCATTTGCCCTCAGCAGCGAATCATAATCTCTGGAAACGATACACAAATTACAAGTAGAACAAATTCGTTTTAATGATTTCTAGGTTTCTTTAGAATGTGTTTCAACTATAGTTCTAGGGGATATTGGAACAAACCTGCTGTTTCAGACCACCTATACCAAAAACTATGTTATTTGTGTTCATTTTTGGGCTCTTGCTTCCATCCCCCCCCCTTGTTACCTCCCGACGACGTCTATAATATGTATATGGAAACTGAAGCCCTATCCCGCAGATCCCCACCGCCCACGTCTCCCTAATGCCTATGATGCTTTCGTTTTTGATTTATGAAAAATGTTCGTAGGATCAACTAACTGGATGGAATTCTGCAACCCCACAAGCCGAACGGGATTTAACTCTCAAAGACAAAGTTTGTGCCCTTCATTTTCAAGAAGAGGACATCTTGAACACTGGCGGACCCGGGGCGGAATTCTCTATGAGGCCCCTTGAGTCACTGAATAAGCAAGAAATAAAATTATTACGTAGCATCAAATTATGGATTTTGGTATTTATACATCCTATCCGCCAATTAGAGTTTAAGCCGCAAATTGGATATTTTCTCAATTTTAGTCGGGAAGTAGCGGATGTTTTTACACTTATTTTGCCATGAATTCGCGGTTTTTCTCAATTTTAGCCACAAAGTTGCCTTCAGAATCCGCAAATTTGCGTATTTTCACTAACAGTCGAAAATTTGAATACTTTCAATTTTACCCACGAATGATGGCTTTTTCTACACAATTTATCCACGAATTAGTGAGTTTCCTCAATTTTAGCCGCGAATTGGAGTTTTCCTCAATTTTTGCTGCAACTTATAGCTATGTTTTACCTTTTTTACAGCGAATTACCACTTATTCCCAATTTGAGAAAAAGTGGCAAAATTTATCGTTTCTCTAAATTTTAGGCGGGCTAGTAGTGATTTTTCTCAATATCAACCGCAAATTAGTGGATTTTTGAACATTTTTGCCCAGCATTATCTTTTTTTTTTTTTGTTCACTTTCAAACATGGAAGCGTTTTTCTCAGTTTTAGCCCCGAACAAAACGCAGATGCCTCGGACTGGCGTACTTTCAACCACAGCCGAAAATTATAATTTCTTCAATTTTAGCCGTGAATTAGATATTTCTTTGCAATTTTTCCGAGAATTAGTATAAATGTCGTCAATTTTAGCAGCGACGTAGCGTTTTCATTCCGTAAAAGCGATTTTTCTTGGTCGTGACTTTGAATTGGCGTTTTCATCAATTTTTGCTGCAAATTTGGGATGTTTTACATTTTTAGCAGTGAATTAACACTTTTCCCCGATTTGAACTGCAAATGGCGTTTTTAATCAAATTAGCCATGCTAATGAGTGATTTTTCTCAGTAATGGCAGCATATTAGGAAATTATTTTTAAATTGGTGCTATGGATTAGCTCTTTTTCCGAGCTTTAAGCCCGAAGTTGACATCAGAGTCCACGGATTTGCGTTTTCCTACATTTTAGCCGCTAATTTTGGGGTTTATCTATTGTTTCAATTTTAACCGCATATTAAATTTTTTTTCTGCACT